>CAMTDV010000028.1:46907306-46932357 GCA_947069175.1 Scalesia atractyloides | reverse complement strand
TATTAGTTTTTGTCTTTAAACAATAAAAGAATTAAATATTTATAGGTTTCTCGATAGAATAAATGTTCGTCAATTGACTCAATTTGATGTGAGTATATGAGTGTGTTGAGGCACGGTAGTACATTAGAAAACTAAATAAGTGTTAATCCGTTCAAAACAAAATCAAAATAAAATAAGTATTAACTAGTATCAAGTACCCTATGTCACGAATAGTAGATGGTTTTGTGATTTGGATTAGAAATGCTCGAAGAATCATAATTAGTTGATTTGTCTTAAACAATAAAAATTAAATATTTATAGGTTCTCGAATAGAAAAAATGTTCGTCAATTGACTCAATTTGATAGTGAGTATAGGAGTGTGGTGAGGCACGGTAGTACATTCAGAAAACTAAATAAGTGTTAATCCTTCAAAAAAAATCAAAATAAAATAAGTTAATAGTATCAAGTACCTATGTCACAATATTAATGTTTATTGTGAATTGGATTAGGAAATGCTCAAGAATCATAATTAGTTGATTTGTCTTAAAACAATAAAAGAATTAAATATTTATAGGTTCCTCGAATAAATAAATGTTCGTCAATTGACTCAATTTGATAGTGAGTATATGGAGTTGGTTGAGGCACGGTAGTACATTCAGAAATGAAATAAGTGTAATCGTTAAAACAAAATCAAAATAAAATAAGTATTAACTAGTATCAAGTACCCTATTCACGAAAGTAGAGGTTTATTGGTGAATTTGGATTAGAAATGCTAAGGAATCATAATTTAGTTGATTTTGTCTTTAAAACAATAAAAGAATTAAATATTTATGGTTCTCGAATAGAATAAATTTCTCAATTACTCATTTGATAGTGATATATGAGGTGTGTTGAGGCACGTAGTACATTCAGAAAACTAAATAAGTGTTAATCCGTTCAAACAAAATAAAATAAAATAAGTATTAACTAGTATAAGTACCTATTCACGAATAGTAGATGTTATTGGTGAATTTGGATTAGGAAATGCTCAAGGAATCATAATTTATTATTTGTCTTTAAAACAATAAAAGAATTAAATATTTATAGGTTCCTCAATAAATAATTTCGTCAATTGACCAATTTGATGTGATAAATGGAGTGTGGTTGAGGCACGTAGTACATTCAGAAAACTGAATAATGTTAATCCTAACAAATCAAAATAAAATAAGTATTAACTAGTATCAAGTACCCTATGTCACGAATAGTAATGTTTATTGGTGAATTTGGATTAGGAAATGCTCGAAGAATCATAATTTAGTTGATTTTGTCTTTAAAACAATAAAAGATTAAATATTTATAGGTTCCTCGAATAGAATAAATGTTCCGTCAATTGACTCAATTTGATAGTGAGTATATGGATGTGGTTGAGGCACGTAGTACATTCAGAAAACTGAAATAAGTGTTAATCCGTTAAACAAAATCAAAATAAAATAATATTAACTAGTATCAAGTACCCTATGTCACGAAAGTAGATGGTTATTGGTGAATTTGGATTAGGAAATGCTCGAATGGGAATCATAATTTAGTTGATTTTGTCTTTAAAACAATAAAAGAATTAAATATTTATAGGTTCTCGAATAGAATAAATGTTCGCAATTGACTCATTTGATAGTTGATATAGGAGTGTGGTTGAGGCACGGTAGTACATTCAGAAAACTGAAATAATGTTAATCGTTCAAAACAAAATCAAAATAAAATAAGTATTAACTAGTATCAAGTACCTATGTCACGAAAGTAGATGTTTATTGTGAATTTGGATTAGAAATGCTCGAATGGAATCATAATTTAGTTGATTTTGTCTTTAAAACAATAAAAGAATTAAATATTTATAGGTTCCTCGAATAGAATAAATGTTCCGTCAATTGACTCAATTTGATAGTGAGTATATGGAGTGTGGTTGAGGCACGGTAGTACATTCAGAAAACTGAAATAAGTGTTAATCCGTTCAAAACAAATCAAAATAAAATAAGTATAACTAGTATCAAGTACCCTATGTCACGAATAGTAGATGGTTTATTGGTGAATTTGATTAGGAAATGCTCGAATGGAATCATAATTTAGTTGATTTTGTCTTTAAAACAATAAAAGAATTAAATATTTATAGGTTCCTCGAATAGAATAAATGTTCCGTCAATTGACTCATTTGATAGTGAGTATATGGAGTGTGGTTGAGGCACGGTAGTACATTCAGAAACTGAAAATAAGTGTTAATCGTTAAAAAAAATCAAAATAAAATAAGTATTAACTAGTATCAAGTACCCTATGTCACGAATAGTAGATGGTTTATTGGTGAATTTGGATTAGGAAATGCTCGAATGGAATCATAATTTAGTTGATTTTGTCTTTAAAACAATAAAAGAATTAAATATTTATAGTTCTCGAATAGAATAAATGTTCCGTCAATTGACTCAATTTGATAGTGAGTATATGGAGTGTGTTGAGGCACGGTAGTACATCAGAAAACGAAATAATGTTAATCCTTCAAAACAAATCAAAATAAAATAATATTAACTATATAATACCTATGTCACGAATAGTAGATGGTTTATTGTGAATTTGGATTAGGAAATGCTCGAATGGAATCATAATTTAGTTGATTTTGTCTTTAAAACAATAAAAGAATTAAATATTTATAGGTTTCCTCGAATAGAATAAATGTTCCGTCAATTGACTCAATTTGATAGTGAGTATATGGAGTGTGGTTGAGGCACGGTAGTACATTCAGAAAACTGAAATAAGTGTTAATCCGTTCAAAACAAAATCAAAATAAAATAAGTATTAACTAGTATCAAGTACCTATGTCACGAAAGTAGTGGTTTATTGGTGAATTTGGATTAGGAAATGCTCGAATGGAATCATAATTTAGTTGATTTTGTCTTTAAAACAATAAAAGAATTAAATATTTATAGGTTCCTCGAATAGAATAAATGTTCCGTCAATTGACTCAATTTGATAGTGAGTATATGGAGTGTGGTTGAGGCACGGTAGTACATTCAGAAAACTGAAATAAGTGTTAATCCTTCAAAACAAAATCAAAATAAAATAAGTATTAACTAGTATCAAGTACCCTATGTCACGAAAGTAGATGGTTTATTGGTGAATTTGATTAGGAAATGCTCGAATGGAATCATAATTTAGTTGATTTTGTCTTTAAAACAAAAAAAATTAAATATTTATAGGTTCCTCGAATAGAATAAATGTTCGTCAATTGACTCAATTTGATGTGAGTATATGAGTGTGGTTGAGGCACGTAGTACATTCAAAAACTGAAATAAGTGTTAATCCGTTCAAAACAAAATCAAAATAAAATAAGTATTAACTAGTATCAAGTACCTATGTCACGAATAGTAGATGGTTTATTGGTGAATTTGGATTAGGAAATGCTCGAATGGAATCATAATTTAGTTGATTTTGTCTTTAAAACAATAAAGAATTAAATATTTATAGGTTCCTCGAATAGAATAAATGTTCCGTCAATTGACTCAATTTGATAGTGAGTATATGGAGTGTGGTTGAGGCAGGTAGTACATTCAGAAAACTAAAATAAGTGTTAATCCGTTCAAAACAAAATCAAAATAAAATAAGTATTAACTAGTATCAAGTACCCTATGTCACGAATAGTAGATGGTTTATTGGTGAATTTGGATTAGGAAATGCTCGAATGGAATCATAATTTAGTTGATTTTGTCTTTAAAACAATAAAAGAATTAAATATTTATAGGTTCTCGAATAGAATAAATGTTCGTCAATTGACTCAATTTGATAGTGAGTATATGGAGTGTGGTTGAGGCACGGTAGTACATTCAGAAACTGAAATAAGTGTTAATCCGTTCAAAACAAAATCAAAATAAAATAAGTATTAACTAGTATCAAGTACCCTATGTCACGAACAGTAGATGGTTTATTGGTGAATTTGGATTAGGAAATGCTCGAATGGAATCATAATTTAGTTGATTTTGTCTTTAAAACAATAAAAGAATTAAATATTTATAGGTTCTCGAATAGAATAAATGTTCCGTCAATTGACTCAATTTATAGTGAGTATATGGAGTGTGGTTGAGGCACGGTAGTACATTCAGAAAACTGAAATAGTGTTAATCCGTTCAAAACAAAATCAAAATAAAATAAGTATTAACTAGTATCAAGTACCCTATGTCACGAATAGTAATGGTTTATTGGTGAATTTGGATTAGGAAATGCTCGAATGGAATCATAATTTAGTTGATTTTGTCTTTAAAACAATAAAAGAATTAAATATTTATAGGTTTTTTTTTTTTTTTTTTTTTTTTTTTTTTTTTTTTTTTTTTTTTTTTTTTTTTTTTTTTTTTTTTTTTTTTTTTTTTTTAAAAAAAAAAAAAAAAAAAAAAAAAAAAAAAAAAAAAAAAAAAAAAAAAAAAAAAAAAAAAAAAAAAAAAAAAAAAAAAAAAAAATAAAGAATTAAATATTTATAGGTTCCTCGATAGAATAAATGTTCCGTCAATTGACTCAATTTGATAAGTGAGTATATGGAGTGTGGTTGAGGCACGGTAGTACATTCAGAAAACTGAAATAAGTGTTAATCCGTCAAACAAAATCAAAATAAAATAAGTATTAACTAGTATCAAGTACCTATGTCACGAAAGTAGATGGTTTATTGGTGAATTTGGATTAGGAAATGCTCGAATGGAATCATAATTTAGTTGATTTTGTCTTTAAAACAATAAAAGAATTAAATATTATAGGTTCCTCGAATAGAATAAATGTTCGGTCAATTGACTCAATTTGATGTGAGTATATGGAGTGTGGTTGAGGCACGGTAGTACATTCAGAAAACTGAAATAAGTGTTTTTTTTTTTTTTTTTTTTTTTTTTTTTTTTTTTTTTTTTTTTTTTAGAATAAATGTTCCGTCAATTGACTCAATTTGATAGTGAGTATAGGAGTGTGGTTGAGGCACGGTAGTACATTCAGAAAACTGAAATAAGTGTTAATCCGTTCAAAACAAAATCAAAATAAAATAAGTATTAACTGTATCAAGACCCTATGTCACGAATATATGGTTTATTGTGAATTTGGATTAGGAAATGCTCGATGAATCATAATTTAGTTGATTTGTCTTTAAAACAATAAAAGAATTAAATATTTATAGGTTCCTCGAATAAATAAATGTTCCGTCAATTGACTCAATTTGATGTAGTATATGGAGTGTGGTTGAGGCACGGTAGTAATTCAAAACTGAAATAAGTGTTAATCGTTCAAAACAAAATCAAAATAAAATAATATTAACTGTATCAAGTACCCTATGTCACGAATATAGATGGTTTATTGTGAATTGGATTAGGAAATGCTCGAATGAATCATAATTTAGTTGATTTTGTCTTTAAACAATAAAAAATTAAATATTATGGTTCTCGAATAGAATAAATGTTCGTCAATTGACTCATTTGATGTGAGTATATGAGTGTGGTTGAGAGGTAGTACATTCAGAAAACTGAAATAATGTTAATCCTTCAAAACAAAATCAAAATAAAATAAGTATTAACTAGTATCAAGTACCTATGTCACGAAGTAGATGGTTATGGTGATTGGATAGGAAATGCTCGAATGGATATAATTTAGTTGATTTTGTCTTTAAACAATAAAAGAATTAAATATTTATAGGTTCTCGAAAGAATAAAGTTCGTCAATTGACTCAATTTGATGTGAGTATATGGATGTGGTGAGGCACGGTGTACATTCAGAAAACTGAAATAATTTAATCTTCAAAAAAATAAAATAAGTATTAACTAGTATCAAGTACCCTATGTCACGAACAGTAGATGGTTTATTGGTGAATTTGGATTAGGAAATGCTGAAGGAATCATAATTTAGTTGTTTTCTTAAAAATAAAAGATTAAATATTTTAGGTTCCTCGAATAGAAAATGTTCTCAATACTCAATTTGATAGTAGTATATGGATGTGTTGAGCAGGTATACATTCAGAAATAATAATGTTAATCGTTCAAAATAAAAAGTATTAACTAGTTCAAGTACCTATGTCACGAACAGTAGATGGTTTATTGGTGAATTTGGATTGGAAATGCTCGAATGAATCATAATTTGTTGATTTTTTTTGTCTTTAAAACAATAAAAGAATTAATATTTATAGGTTCCTCGAATGATAAATGTTCGTCAATTGACTCAATTTGATAGTGGTATATGGAGTGTGGTTGAGCACGGTAGTACATTCAGAAAACTGAAATAAGTGTTTATCCGTTCAAAACAAATCAAAATAAAATAAGTATTAACTAGTATCAAGTACCTATGTCACGAATAGTAGATGGTTTATTGGTGAATTTGATTAGGAAATGCTCGAAGAATATAATTTAGTTGATTTGTCTTTAAAACAATAAAAGAATTAAATATTTATAGGTTCCTCGATAGAATAAATGTTCGTCAATTGACTCAATTTGATGTGAGTATATGGAGTGTGGTTGAGGCACGGTAGTACATTCAGAAAATGAAATAAGTGTTAATCCGTTCAAAACAAAATCAAAATAAAATAAGTATTAACTAGTATCAAGTACCCTATGTCACGAAAGTAGATGGTTTATTGGTGAATTTGGATTAGAAATGCTCGAATGGAATCATAATTTAGTTGATTTGTCTTTAAAACAATAAAAGAATTAAATATTTATAGGTTCCTCGAATAGAATAAATGTTCGTCAATTGACTCAATTTGATAGTGAGTATATGGAGTGTGTTGAGGCACGGTAGTAATTCAGAAAACTGAAATAAGTGTTAATCCGTTAAAACAAAATCAAAATAAAATAAGTATTAACAGTACAATACCTATGTCACGAATAGTAGATGGTTTATTGGTGAATTGGATTAGGAAATGCTCGAAGGAATCATAATTTAGTTATTTTGTCTTAAAACAATAAAGATTAATATTATAGGTTCTCGAATAGAATAATTCGTCAATTGACTCATTTGATAGTGAGTATATGGGTGTGGTTGAGGCAGGTAGTACATTCAGAAAATGAAATAAGTGTTAATCGTTAACAAAATAAAAATAAATAAGTATTAACTAGTATAAAGTACCTATGTCACGAATAGTAATGGTTTATTGTGAATTTGGATTAGGAAATGCTCAAGGAATCATAATTTAGTTGATTTTGTCTTTAAACAATAAAAGAATTAAATATTTATAGGTTCTCGATGAATAAATGTTCGTCAATTGACTCAATTTATTGTGAGTATATGGATGTGGTTGAGGCACGGTAGTACATTCAGAAAACTGAAATAATGTTAATCGTTAAAACAAAATCAAAATAAAATAAGTATTAACTAGTATCATACCTATGTCAGAACATAGATGGTTTATTGGTGAATTTGGATTAGGAAATGCTCGAAGGAATCATAATTTAGTTGATTTTGTCTTTAAAACAATAAAAGATTAAATATTTATAGGTTCCTCGAATAGAATAAATGTTCGTCAATTGACTCAATTGATTGTGAGTATATGGATGTGGTTGAGGCACGGTAGTACATCAGAAAAATAATGTTAATCCGTTAAAAAAATCAAAATAAAATAAGTATTAACTGTATCAATACCTATGTCACGAAAAGTATGGTTTTGGTGAATTTGGATAGAAATGCTCGAATGGAATCATAATTTAGTTGATTTTGTCTTTAAAACAATAAAAGAATTAAATATTATAGGTTCTCGAATAGAATAAATGTTCCGTCAATTGACTCAATTTGATGTGAGTATATGGAGTGTGGTTGAGGCACGGTAGTACATTCAGAAAACTGAAATAAGTGTTAATCCGTTAAAACAAAATAAATAAAATAAGTATTAACTATATCAAGTACCCTATGTCACGAAATAGATGGTTTATTGGTGAATTTGGATTAGGAAATGCTCGAATGGAATCATAATTTAGTTGATTTTGTCTTTAAAACAATAAAAGAATTAAATATTTATAGGTTCCTCGAATAGAATAAATGTTCCGTCAATTGACTCAATTTGATAGTGAGTATATGGAGTGTGGTTGAGGCACGGTAGTACATTCAGAAAACTGAAATATGTGTTAATCCGTTCAAAATAAAATAAGTATTAACTTGTATCAAGTACCCTATGTCACGAATAGTAGATGGTTTTTAGTGAAACTGGATTAGGAAATACTCGAATGGAATCATAATTTAGTTTATTTTTTCTTTAAAACAATAAAAGAATTAAATATTTACGTGTTCCTCGAATAGAATTAATGTTCCGTCAATTGACTCATTTTGATTGTGAGTATATGGAGTGTGTTTGAGGCACGGTAGTACATTCAGAAAACTGAAATAAGTGTTAATCCGTTCAAAACAAAATCAAAATAAAATAAGTATTAACTTGTATCAAGAACCCTATGTCACGAATAGTATATGGTTTATTGGTGAATTTGGATTAGGAAATGCTAGAACGGAATCATAATTTAGTTGATTTTGTCTTTAAAACAATAAAAGAATTAAATATGTCACACCCCGACCCGCAGCGGAATAAGAGTCGGGGCATAATTGGGTTATCACCAAAGCTCATGATGTTTACTAAAATGTTTCATATTTATTAAATTCAAATTACAACTTCGATATTCCAAACAAGTTCATACAATTACAAGGAAAAAGCAACTAAGTAAACAATCCAAAGCCTAATCTGATTTATTCTTCTAGGCCGTCCTATATGTTTCTTGCTGCAACTGGATCACCTGTATCATGTGTAAAAATGGGGGATTTTGGGTCAACAAAAGTTGGCGAGTGAACCTTGTTAAAAACATTTGATATTGATTTCTTATTGTATTTAATATGGAAAAATTGTGCAATAATCATATGTGAGCAAACGTATATAATCAAACAATAACAAACCACCTTGCATGAGTATATGACATGAATGATAATGTATATGTTGGCAACGTCACGTTCCGCTCATAGGTAATGGGGAACGGACGAGCCTATGATGATGTATGTGAGATCAAGGCTCAATCAAACGGATCCGATCGTATGTTGGCAACGCCACTTTCCGCTCATAGGTAATGGGGAACAGTTCCGCTCATAGGTAATGGGGAACAGACGAGCCTATGATGATGTATGTACTGAAAATGATAAATTTAATCTAAACATTAAACATACAAACAATTGATACATATTGGATACACATTTGATCATGGATATGATGGATGCACAAGTGTTTAAATATAATAAATAATAAGCGACACATGATACACCCCAAAATGTGATTAAAACGGGGAATTGGTAGAGATTCACTCACATTGGGTGCGTTCGTTTGGTGATGTTGAATGCGCACGAGTTTGGAGATTTGATCGACGAGGAAAAACTAACCTAAAATAATAACGAAATGGTTCGGTAAATAAGTGGATTTTATTAACAATTTTAGTAGGATTTTTAGATTTATTTTTGTGAGTTTAAGGTCGTTTTCTAACTTTAAAAATATTATTTTCAAGTATTTTTAGTTGATTTTTAAATTAAATAAATAAATAAAAAAAATAAAAAAAAAGTTTGACTTTGGTTGACCGTTGACCGTTGACCGGTCCGTTGACCGGACCGTTGACCGGTCAGACTATGGTCTAAGTGTGCACTGAGTGAGGTTCGAACTCGTGACCTCCCGTACGCGTGCACGCAGCTCTACCAACTGAGCTACGTGTCTAACCCGAAATATTTCTGTTTTTAATTATACTTATATACTATTTAGATTATTCATAATCATTTATTTTAAAAAGAATTTTAATCATGTCGAACCGGTTGCAGAAGCAGGATTCGAACTTGTGACCTGTGGTTTAACTTTGCACACAGTCCACCGCTGGACTGTGTGTCTAACCTGGTTAAAATACTTGTTTTTATTAACCTTATATACTAACTGGAAGGTGTTCTGGGGCCTTTCAAAAAAATTGGGATTTATCGCAGGAAACCGGTTAAGTGCACGAATCGAACTCGGGATGTGTGGTTTAAAATTGCACATAGTCCACCACTGGACTGTGTCTAACCCGTTTAAAAATCCGTTTTAAATTAAACTTATACTTATTTCTGATTTCGTCTTCTTCGTTTACAAACACCTAGATCAGAGAATTCCGACTGTTTTGATTAACTTGATTATCAAAACTTATAATTAGTTGAAATGTAATAGCAAACGGGATTATAGAACAGAGTGTACCAAAACAGCGTGTTTAATTCAGGTTTCCGGCAAGGGGCGTCGGCTCTGATTGGCGATCTCCGACTGAGTGAACCAATCGACAGTTTTGATCAGTGAGTTGTGCAATTAAGGTTCTAAACAAGGATTATCAAAAGGTTTAGATGTTTGTACCGATTCACAGCGTGATTTCAGAAATTTCCAGAGATTTTCCGGAGAGTGCAGATTATCCGGCAACGTAGTCTCGGACCGATTCTGGGTGAAGGATTGAAGTTAGTATAAGTCTAACAATGGATTGAAAACAAAAGAATCGAGAAATTTACCGTTTTGATGTATATCTCGGTTTTCCGGCGAAAGTCCGACAATACAGAATATTTCCGGCGAGTGAAATTTCTTCGAGAATTTGTGCGATTTTGAGCGAAAAGATTACCAGAGACTTGGGGGTGTATTTATAAGAAAGAATCAGGATGAATTGTGTCCGAATTGAGTCTTGATTCATGGTCAAGACTTTCTCCGGCAGTTATGACTGAGTTCGCGGGATTAGACATCGGTTATAACCGATGTCGAGGTTAATGCACGCGTTGAGTCAAAAGAAACCGTCGACAATTGGCGAAATCGTCGGTATTTCCGACGACTGCGAATTGGGCGCGCTGATGATCGTATTTGAGTTTTGAGTTTTATTATAAGTATTAAATGTTTTAACATATATCACAAACGAGTCAAGTGGCGGAGTGGTTAGTGTTTCTTTGTTCTTCCGGCTGACCCGGGTCCGAAACCCGGCAGCCCCTTTTCTTTTTTATTTACTTTATTTTTACTTTTTAATAATTATAGTTTCTAAATTCTAAAATGTTTATTAATTATGTATCGTTTAAAATTAAAATTAATCACAAATACGCAACGAAATTTTATAACTTGATATTCGATTAATAAACGAAGCGGGTTTTGGAAACCCGTTTTTCGACGGATGTTACAAAATATTTATAGGTTCCTCGAATATAATAAATGTTCCGTCAATTGACTCAATTTGATAGTCAGTATATCGAGTGTGGTTGAGGCACGGTAGTACATTCAAAATACTGAAATAAGTGTTAATCCTTTCAAAACAAAGTCAAAATAAAATAAGTATTAACTAGTATCAAGTACCCTATGTCACGAATAATAGAAGGTTTATTGGTGAATTTAGATTAGGAAATGCTAGAATGGAATCATAATTTAGTTGATTTTGTCTTTAAAACAATAAAGAATTAAATATTATAGGTTTCTCGAATAGAATAAATGTTCCGTCAATTTACTCAATTTGATAGTGAGTATATGGAGTGTGGTTGAGGCATGGCAGTACATTCAGAAAACTGAAATACGTGTTAATCCGTTCAAAACAAAATCAAAATAAAATAAGTATTAACTAGTATCAAGTACCCTATGTCACGAACAGTAGATAGTTTATTAATGAATTTGGAACAGGAAATGCTCGAATGGAATCATAATTTCGTTGATTTTGTCTTTAAAACAATAAAAGAATTAATATTTATAGGTTCCTCGAATAGAATAAATGTTCCGTCAATTACTCAATTTGATTGTCAGTATATGGAGGGTGGTTGAGGCACGGTAGTACATTCAGAAAACTTAAATATGTGTTAATCCGTTTCAAAATAAAATAAGTATTAACTAGTATCAAGTACCCTATGTCACGAACAGTAGATGGTTTATTGGTGAATTTGGATGAGGAAATGCTCGAATGGAATCATAATTTAGTTTATTTTGTCTTTAAAACAATAAAAAAATTAAGTATTTATAGCTTCCTCGAATAGAATAAATGTTCCATCAATTGACTCAATTTGATAGTGAGTATATGGAGTGTGATTGAGGCACGGTGAGTACATTCAGAAAACTGAAATAACTGTTAATCCATTCAAAATAAAACAAGTATTAACTAGTATCAAGTACCCTATGTCACGAACAGTAGATGGTTTATTGGTGAATTTGCATTAGGAAATGCTCGAATGGAATCATAATTTAGTTGATTTTGTCTTTAAAACAATTAAATATTTATAGTTTCCTCGAATAGAATAAATGTTCCGGTCAATTAACTCTATTTGATTGTCAGTATATGGAGTGTGGTTGAGGCACGGTAGTACATTCAGAAAACTGAAATATGTGTTAATCCGTTCAAAATAAAATAAGTATTAACTAGTATCAAGTACCCTATGTCACGAACAGTAGATGGTTTATTGGTGAATTTGGATTAGGAAATGCTCGAATGGAATCATAATTTAGTTTATTTTATCTTTAAAACAATAAAAGAATTAAATATTTATAGCTTTCTCGAATAGAATAAATGTTCCATCAATTGACTCAATTTGATAGTAAGTATATGGAATGTGATTGAGGCACGGTAGTACATTTAGAAAAATAACTGTTAATCCGTTCAAAATAAAAGAAGTATTAACTAGTATCAAGTACCCTATGTCACGAACAGTAGATGGTTTATTGGTGAATTTGGGTTAGGAAATGCTCGAATGGAAGCATAATTTAGTTTATTTATTCTTTAAAACAATAAAAGAATTAAATTTTATAGCTTTCTCGAATGAATAAATGTTCCATCAATTGACTCAATTTGATAGTAGTATATGGAGTGTGTTGAGGCACGGTAGTACATTCAGAAAACTGAAATAATGTTAATCCGTTCAAAATAAAATAAGTATTAACTAGTATCAAGTACCCTATGTCACGAACAGTAGATGGTTTATTGGTGAATTTGGATTAGGAAATGCTCAAATGGAATCATAATTTAGTTTATTTTATCTTTAAAACAATAAAAGAATTAAATATTTATAGCTTTCTCAGAATAGAATAAATGTTCCATCAATTGACTCAATTTGATAGTAAGTATATGGAACGTGATTGAGGCACGGTAGTACATTCAGAAAACTGAAATAACTGTTAATCCGTTCAAAATAAAATAAGTATTAACTTGTATCAAGAACCCTATGTCACGAATAGTATATGGTTTATTGTGAATTTGGATTAGGAAATGCTAGAACGGAATCATAATTTAGTTGATTTTGTCTTTAAAACAATAAAAGAATTAAATATTTATAGGTTTCCTCGAATAGAATAAATGTTCCAGTCAATTGACTCAATTTGATAGTCAGTATATCGAGTGTGGTTGAGGCACGGTAGTACATTCAAAAACTGAAATAAGTGTTAATCCGTTCAAACAAAATAAAATAAATAAGTATTAACTAGTATCAAGTACCTTATGCCACGAACAGTAGTTGGTTTATTGGTGAATTTGGATTAGGAAATGCTTAATGGAATTATAATTTAGTTGATTTTGTCTTTAAAACAATAAAAGAATTAAATATTTATGTTCCTCGAATGAGAATAAATGTTCCTCAATTGACTCAATTTGATTGTCAGTATACTGGAGTGTGGTTGAGGCACGGTAGTACATTTAGAAAACTAAAATATGTGTTAATCCGTTCAAAATAAAATAAGTATTAACTTGTATCAAGTACCCTATGTCACGAACAGTAGTATGGTTTATTGGTGAATTTGATTAGCAAATACTCGAATGGAATCATAATTTAGTTTATTTTGTCTTTAAAACAATAAAAGAATTAAATATTTATAGCTTCCTCGAATAGAATAAATGTTCCATCAATTGACTCAATTTGATAGTAGTATATGGAGTTGATTGAGGCACGGTAGACATTCAGAAAAACTGAAATAATGTTAATCCGTTCAAAAAAAAAATGTATTAAACTAGTATCAAGTACCCTATGTCACGAACAGTAGATGGTTTATTGGTGAATTTGGATTAGGAAATGCTCGAATGGAATCATAATTTAGTTGATTTTGTCTTTAAAACAATAAAAGAATTAAATATTCATTGTTTCCTCGAAAGAATAAATGTTCCGTCAATTAACTCTATTTGATTGTCAGTATATGGAGTGTGGTTGAGGCACGGTAGTACATTTCAGAAAACTGAAATATGTGTTAATCCGTTCAAAATAAAATAAGTATTAACTAGTATCAAGTACCCTATGTCACGAACAGTAGATGGTTTATTGGTGAATTTGGATTAGAAATGCTCGAATGGAATCATAATTTAGTTTATTTTATCTTTAAAACAATAAAAGAATTAAATATTTATAGCTTTCTCGAATAGAATAAATGTTCCATCAATTGACTCAATTTGATAGTAGAGTATATGGAATTTGATTGAGGCACGGTAGTACATTCAGAAAACTGAAATAACTGTTAATCCGTTCAAAATAAAAGAAGTATTAACTAGTATCAAGTACCCTATGTCACGAACAGTAGATGGTTTATTGGTGAATTTGGTTAGGAAATGATCGAATGGAATCATAATTTAGTTTATTTTATCTTTAAAACAATAAAAGAATTAAATATTTATAGCTTTCCTCTAATAGAATAAATGTTCCATCAATTGACTCTATTTGATAGTAAGTATATGGAGTGTGGATTGAGGCACGGTAGTACATTCAGAAAATTGAAATAGTGTTAATCCGTTCAAAATAAAATAAGTATTAACTTGTATCAAATACCCTATGTCACGAATAGTATATGGTTTTTGGTGAATTTGGATTAGGAAATGCTAGAACGGAATCATAAT
Source organism: Scalesia atractyloides (assembly GCA_947069175.1). Lineage (NCBI taxonomy): Eukaryota > Viridiplantae > Streptophyta > Magnoliopsida > Asterales > Asteraceae > Scalesia > Scalesia atractyloides. The sequence goes on along the minus strand of CAMTDV010000028.1, from coordinate 46,917,556 downwards.
TTAGTTGATTTTGTCTTTAAAACAATAAAAGAATTAAATATTTATAGTTTCTCGAATAGAATAAATGTTCCGTCAATTGACTCAATTTGATAGTCAGTATATCGATGTTGTTGAGGCACGGTAGTACATTCAAAAACTGAAATAAGTGTTAAGTCCGTTCAAAAAATCAAAAAAAAAGTATTAACTAGTACAAGTACCCTATGTCACAACAGTAGATGGTTTATTAGTGAATTTGGATTAGGAAATGCTGGAATGGAATTATAATTTAGTTATTTTGTCTTTAAAACAATAAAAGAATTAAATATTTATAGGTTCCCCGAATAGAATAAATGTTCCGTCAATTGACTCAATTTGATTTGTCAGTATATGGAGTGTGACTGAGGCACGGTAGTACATTCAGAAAACTGAAATAGTGTTAATCCGTTCAAAATAAAATAAGTACTAACTGTATCAAGTACCCTATGTCACGAACAGTAGATGGTTTATTGGTGAATTTGGATTAGGAATGCTCGAACGGAATCATAATTTAGTTTACTTTTTCTTTAAAAAATAAAAGAATTAAATATTTATAGGTTCCTCTAATAGAATAAATGTTCTGTCAATTGACTCAATTTGATAGTGAGTATATGGAGTGTGGTTGAGGCACGGTAGTACATTCAGAAAACGGAAATAAGTATTAACTAGTATCAAGTACTCTATGACACGAACAGCAGATGGTTTATTGGTGAATTGGATTAGGAAATGCTCGAATGGAATCATAATTTAGTGGATTTTACCTTTAAAACAATAAAAGAATTAAATATTTATAGGTTCCTCGAATAGAATAAATGTTCTGTCAATTGACTCAATTTGATAGTGAGTATACGAAGTGTGGTTGAGGCACGGGAGTACATTCAGATAACTAAAATAAGTGTTAGTCCGTTTAAAACAAAATCAAAATAAAATAAGTATTAACTAGTATCAAGTACCTTTATGTCATGAACAGTAGATGGTTTATTGGTGAATTTGGATTAGGAAATGCTCGAATGGAATCATAATTTAGATGATTTTGTCTTTAAAACAATAAAAGAATTAAATATTTATAGGTTCCTCGAATATAATAAATGTTTCGTCAATTGACTCAATTTGATAGTGAGTATATGGAGTGTGGCTGAGGCACGGTCAGAAAACTGAAATAAGTGTTAATCTCTTCAAAACAAAATCAAAATAAAATAAGTATTAACTAGTATTAAGTACCCTACGTTGCGGTGGGTGCATAAAACCGTTTCAAATAGCATCAATGTCATTAAAACTGCCAGCGACCTCCAACATTGACGTTGCGGTTTGTTAATGCAAAGAAATTAGACTGAAACGTAAAATATAGAAAATAATAACTAAGTTGATTTAGGACCCGCACGTTACGACAGACTTATCAAACCGGAAAAATAGCCGACGCAAAAATGTTAACCCACACACGCATGTTGCACCATGTTAACTCGCAATAATTAAAACGAAACATAAAAATGTTGAACCACACAAGCACTTGTTAGCTTGCAAAATCTAGAACGAGTCGTAAAACAAATAATTTGTGAAAATATGAAAAGTGTAGAGGAAAAAGTTGAAAGTAAAAAAGTTGTGAGGTTAAATTGTAAAAGATAAGAACATTTTGGTTAAAAGAAAAAAATCAAATAATTAAACTTAAAAGTGTAATATTAAATATTTTTGAAAACCTCCGTAAACATTCAGTACAACTCCTTTGTGCACAGAGATGTTGCAAATAGTTTGTAGTTATATTTTATATAAAAACGGAGTTATATTTATAATTAAATGTTTTTAGAGTAAATGAATAAACAAAATATAAATATTCCAAAAACCTCTCTCTAAACACTTCTATCTCTCTTAATTATTTTTTTCTCTCTCAAAAAAACTGTTCGTCGTCTCCAATGAAGCACTGGCTCCCATGGCCACCCGGACTATCAGAACCCATCATCTCTAGTATTCTTCTCCAGCAAAGCACCACCTCCGGCGACCAAGAACCCCCACGTTCACCTCATTATTTCTCTTTCTCTCTCTCTCTCTCCTTCCTCTATGCTCAAAACCGGCAAAGATGGTGGGTCGGACGACAAAGTGTAAATAGATACAAACTTAACCCCTTTACTTGCGAGGAAGTGTAAACAGATTTGAAATAGATCGGAACTTTGACTCAGTTTTGTGGTGGTACTGGTGCATGCAACAGGAGAGGTGGGAGTGGTGGTGCTAAGGGTGGCGGTGGACGGTGGGAGTGGTGGTGGTGGCTAAGGGTGGCGGTGGACTAAGAGTGGCGGCGGTGGACGGTGGTTGAGGGGTTTAAATGGATCGGTTTATGTGGGTTTGATTTTTAGGTTCGTTTCACAAAAAAAACCATATCTTGGTTTGATTTTTAGTAGGTTTTCATTGTTGATTAAACGATTAATCAATGGTGGCAAGTGGGTGGTGGATTTAGTGGGGTTTGTCTATTTGTTTGTTATTAATCAATGATGGATGAGCTGGGTTTTGGCTGTAACATCCGTCAAAAAACGGATTTTACCAAACCCGCTCCGTTTATTAACCGAACAATCAGTTTAAAATTTCATGGCGTATTTAATGCCCAAATTAATTTTAAACGATACATAATTAATTATTATATTGGAATATATAATTTGTTTTTGAAAAATTGTTAAAAATAATGAAATAAAAATATAATGTTGCTGCCGGGTTTCGAACCCGGGTTAGTCAAGCGGTTCAACAACAACTTAACACTCAACTCTCCAACCACTGCGCCACTTGTATTTCTTGTTAATTATTGGAGTCAATTAATTCATATCATGAATCTCAAATTCAAAAACCGGCGCACCTAATTGCAGTCGTCGGAAATACCGACTAACTCGCCAAGAATTGACGGTTACTTCAGTTATAACGTAAACTTTAACTATGACATCGGTTATCACCGACGCCTGAGTCCGCGACACAAGTTATAACCGCCGGAGAGTTTCTAACCGACGAATCAAGTCGGAAATCGGACCAAATTCATCGATGACCTGCCCTATAAATACCTCCTCGAACCTCTGCAAGCTTTTTCGCTCAAAACCGCACCTTTACCCGACGTAATTCCACTCGCCGGAAAAGTTCTGCAAATCGCCGGAAAACCGAACCCTTCACTTCTGAGCCTTACTGAACCCCCAGAGCTTATACCGAAGTCACCCACATCCATTTCAAGCTTGCTGAAGACTCTCTGCCGCAGGACACACGTCGCCGGAAGTTTCTGCTGTCACCGGAGTTTCGCTAGAGAAACAGAGGAGTCCAGTCGGTATACCTTACGCTTAAATCTTTCATTCTTTTTATATATCTCACCTGTAATTAACCTCAAAACACTAAAGAACATGATTAAAACATCGAAGCAGTCGGACTTCCGATTCTGGTTAAATTCAACGAAGAAGATGAAGTTTCAGTTGTGTATATGTATAATTAAAATCAAGTTATAACTCGGGTTAGACACACAGTCCAGGGGTGGACTGTGTGCACATTAAACACGTAAACGTCTCGAGTTCGATACATGTCCCACGCACACTCGCCTTAATAAAAATGTTTTTTTTACCGAACCGTATTCACTGCTGATATATGTTAAGTTTAATAAAAACCAGAATAATAACCAAGATAGACACACAGTCTAGCGGTGGACTGTGTGAATGTTTAAACAAACGTCACGAGTTCGAATCCGGACTACCGCACCGGTCCGGACAATTATCCAACTTTTTAAATAAGGCAGAAATGAAATTATTTAATTGTATATAAGTATAATAAAAATCAGATTATATAACAAGTTAAACACATAGTCCAGCGGTTGACTGTGTGTTAACCTAAACCACAGGTCCCGGGTTCGAGACCTGTGGAGCGCACCGAGTCGTTAGATTTAAATCGTTTTTTAAAAATAAAGGATTTTCTGTTTAATCTAATTAGTATATAAATATAATTAAAAACAGAAATATTTCGGGTTAGACACGTAGCTCAGTTAGTAGAGCTGCGTGCACGCATACGGGAGGTCTCGGGTTCGAGCCTCACCCAGCGCACACAATTACACATACGAACCGGTCAACGGTCAACGGTCAACGGTCAAAAAGTCAACATTTTTTAATTATTTTTATTTATTTATTTTATTTAAAAATCAAATAAAAATACTTAAAAATAACATTTTTAAGGTTAGAAAATAGCCTTAAACTCACAAAAATACACCCAACAATCCTACTAAAATTGATTAATAAAATCCCATTATTTACCAAATCATTATGTTATTATCTAGGTTAATTTCACTCGTGGTTAAAACCAACTTCGCGTGCATTCAACATTATCAACCGAACGCACCCAATGTGAGTGAATCTTACAACTCCCCCTTTTTAATTACACGTTTTGGGGTGTGTCATGTGTCACAAAATAATTAACTCGTTTATTTAAACTTGTGCCATACCATATTGTGATCTAAACTTAGATTGTTTATATTGTTGTGGTTATGTATTTCATTTTGTCAACTTATATGAAAGTCATTCATTAAGCCCATCGGTTCCTCGGGGAGACGAGTTGAGCAACGCGTGCCTCAAAACAAATCCATTATTGTTCATGTGTGTATTATTGAGTTTATATTGTTTGTAGTTATGTATTTCATATTCTCAAGTTTATGCAATTCATTCATTAGGCCCATCAGTTCCTCGTGAGAGACGAGTTGAGCAACGCGTGCCTCTAAACGATCCATTATTGTTCATGTGTGTATTGTTTAATATTAAATTGATTGGTGAATAAGTTTACATCTATTTTTACTCATGTGTGGTTGTGCACTCTATTTTATAATCAATTAAATAAACTTGTTCAAATGTTTTCCATAGGATTCACTAGCCAACTTTTTGTTCATCCAAAAACCCTTTTTACACATGATACAGGTGAACAGGATGAAGCAAGGAAAACATAGGAAATGCCTTAGAAGAAAACAATGAAGCCTAGATTGATATTTAGGACATGATGTAATATTGATTGTAATTTTCCATTAAAGTGCATTAATGAATATGAAACGTTAAAATAAATGTCATGAGCTTTGATGATAACCCAATCATGCCCCGATCACCTTTTTCGCTGCGGGTCGGGGTGTGACAGATTGGTATCAGAGCCATGACTATAGGGATATAGGATAGGTTATTAGACCCTTAGAGCCTATACTATAGTCTGCCTAAATTTTAATTGATTAGGTGGTTACATACAAACTTATGATATTTATTTGTTTCATATTTGTTTATATTTACAGTCAAACATACATACTTACATACACATTCATTATACATATATCAATGTTCATATATTCAATTCATCTTCATACTTTTGTTATTCAAAGATTTTGTTGCAATTTTCAAATCTCATCAAAGTAAGTTCTGCGACGGGCATGTAGTAACTGGAAGGGTACAAGTACCGGTAGTCGGAACGTCTTGTCTAGGTTGGCATTCGTATAAATCCAATATAACGGACCAGTTTGCCTACCTGGGGACTAACGATGAGAGTACGAAGGACCTATTAGGCCAAAGCATGTCACACCAAACGTCGTTCGAACTAACCCCACTTTGAGGTGTCACCGTGTCTACACCTGGACACATTCCGAATATCACACGTTATATACATATTTCTCGATTTTCTCCGGGTTTTAGTGTACGTAACCTGGCTAACACATGCGAACCATATGAAAAACCCGGTATTCATGGGGGCCCACATGATTACGAAGGTGAAGTATGGCGGCATGTAGGGCCTAATGACGAGCAAAGCCCAAGACATCCTATGGATGTAGTAGATTTATTTTTCAATAATTATTTTATGAATGTTCGTTCCTAAGTGCGACCCATGATCCCAAAAGCATCCAACTCATACTCTTGACATGTATTCCTTGTAGATGTCTTCTAACCACGCCCTTAGGAAGATGATCCTTTTGTAGCGAATCATTTATTAAAAAAAATAAATAAGCTTAACACAAAAGAAGAAAAAGAAATCATAATAACATGGTCCCGGGCATCTACCATTATACCCATAATGGTCGGCCATACTATTGCTATCCATAATGGAAAGGAACATTTACCTATTTATATAACAGATCGTATGGTAGGACACAAATTGGGAGAATTTGCGCCTACTTTAAATTTCCGAGGACATGCAAAAAGCGATAATAGATCTCGTCGTTAAAAAACGTTTGTTTATGTTTATGTTTATGTATAATAATATATATAGATATTTATCATTGATTAGTAGGAGGCGAACTTTATGTTAAATAAGAGAACAACAGAAGTATACGCTTTAGGTCAACATATATCTATGTCTGCTCACAAAGCGCGAAGAGTAATTGATCAAATTCGTGGGCGTTCCTACGAAGAAACACTTATGATATTAGAACTCATGCCTTATCGAGCATGTTATCCCATTTTTAAATTAGTTTATTCTGCAGCAGCAAATGCTAGTTCCAATATGGGTTCGAATGAAGCAAATTTAGTGATTAGTAAAGCCGAAGTAAATAAAGGTACTATCATGAAGAGATTAAAACCTCGAGCTCGAGGGCGTAGTTTTGCGATACAAAAACCTACCTGCCATATAACTATTGTAATGAAAGATATATCCTTAGATGAATATATAGATACCGACTCTATTACATGGTCACAAAAGAAAAAAAAGGATACAACTATGTCGTATTATGATATGTATAGTAATGGGGGAACGTGGGACAAAAAATAAATCCAATTGGTTTCAGACTTGGTACAACCCAAGGTCATCATTCCCTTTGGTTCGCACAACCAAAAAATTATTCTGAGGGCCTGCAAGAAGATCAAAAAATAAGAAATTTTATAAAGAATTATGTACAAAAAAATATGAAAACATCTTCTGGCGTCGAGGGAATTGCACGTATAGAGATTCAAAAAAGAATCGACCTGATCCAAATCATAATCTATATGGGATTTCCAAAAATATTAATTGAAAGTCGACCCCGAGGAATCGAAGAATTACAGATGAATTTACAAAAAGAATTTAATTCTGTAAATCGGAAACTTAACATTGCTATCACACGAATTGAAAAGCCTTATGGAAACCCTAATATTCTTGCAGAATTTATAGCTGGACAATTAAAAAATAGAGTTTCTTTTCGCAAAGCAATGAAAAAGGCTATAGAATTAACTGAACAAGCAGATACAAAAGGAATTCAAGTGCAAATTGCAGGACGTATCGACGGAAAAGAAATTGCGCGTGTTGAATGGATCAGAGAGGGTAGGGTTCCACTACAAACCATTCGCGCTAAAATTGATTATTGTTCCTATACAGTTCGAACAATCTATGGGGTATTAGGCATCAAAATTTGGATCTTTATAGAAGGGGAATAATAAACTTTATTTCCCTTTGCATTCTATCCAGCGATGTAACAAAAAATGATAAATTAGTTTCTTCTTTTTCTTTTCTGTTCAATAAAAAAAAATGAACAATAATAATTCTATTATAATTCTATAGGGTTTAATAAAAATTAAATTCATCTTTTGATAAAATTGCTATGCTTAGTGTGTGACTCGTTGGTTTTTTGAGGGTTAGTATAAAAAACAGCCCCATAGTATAAAAATAGAAACAAATAACTATAGAAGTAATAACCAACTCATCACTTCGTATTATCTGGATCCAAAGAACCAGTAAAGATATGATATATTGTTCATATTGTTGTAGCAACTGAAATCTTTTTTATTAAAAAATATGCTTCTAAGTTGTCAATCGAAATAAAAAAGAAAGGGTATGGATAATTGGAAGGATGAGAGAAAGAAAGAAAAAGGATATTGATGATATATAATTTATGTAAGGTCTATGAGTCATCTCAGAAAAAATCTGCGTAATAAAGCACCAATACGGATTCATCATTAAATGGATCTGCTCGTCGAACAAAAAATAAAGAGCTTCGAGCCAATAAAGACTAAGAATATTGACTCAAGAACTAATAGCTCCGTTGTAAAATTCAGACCTAACCATTAAGTAAGAAGCGATGGGAACGATGGAACCTATGAATTCAAAAGATTTTAGTGAAAATGAATTCGAATGATTCATTGATCGGGATGGCGGAACCGGCCAGAGACCAATTCATCTATTCGGAAAAGTTATGAACTAATGATAGAACTGAAATAGAAATTGAAAGAGTAAATATTCGCCCGCGAAAACTTTATTTTCTTGGATTGCTAAAATTGGGTCAACCCAATACGATAAAGAGTAAAACAAAAGAAAGATTTGTTTTAACATTCTAAAAGATATAAATATAAGAAAAAAGAGTTATTTAATATATTTAGATTTAGTTATCTATACAAACAAGATACACAAATGAATAATAGATTTGATCTAGATTAAATGAAATCAATGATTCAGTATATTACTTATTAAATACATGTATATCTTAATTCAAATTATATTCTATCTGAATTGAATTCAAAATCTTTAATTTGAATTGATTTTATTCGCGAGGAGCTGGATGAGAAGAAACTCTCACGTCCGGTTCTGTAGTAGAGATGGAATTCAAAACAAACCATCAACTATAACCCCAAAAGAACCAGATTCCGTAAACAACATAGAGGAAGAATGAAGGGAATATCTTATCGAGGTAATACTATTTGTTTTGGTAAATACGCTCTTCAGGCACTTGAACCCACTTGGATCACATCTAGACAAATAGAAGCAGGTCGACGAGCAATGACACGAAATGCACGTCGCGGTGGAAAAATATGGGTCCGTATATTTCCAGATAAACCAGTTACAGTAAGGCCCGCAGAAACACGTATGGGTTCAGGTAAAGGTTCTCCCGAATATTGGGTAGCTGTTGTTAAACCAGGTCGAATCCTTTATGAAATGGGTGGAGTAACAGAAAATATAGCCAGAAGGGCTATTTCAATAGCAGCGTCCAAAATGCCTATACGAGCTCAATTCATCATTTCGGGATAAAAAAGAAATAGGCCTTAAAAATAGCGGGTGCGGGTTTCTTTTTTTGAACAAATAATATTTCTTTTTTTCTTCGACCTTTGTATTGTAAAAAACAGAAAAAAAAAATGATATGATTCAACCTCAGACCCATTTGAATGTAGCAGATAACAGCGGGGCTCGAGAATTGATGTGTATTCGAATCATAGGAGCTAGCAATCGTCGATATGCTCATATTGGTGACGTTATTGTTGCTGTGATCAAAGACGCAGTTCCAAACATGCCTCTAGAAAGATCAGAAGTGGTCAGAGCTGTAATTGTCCGTACTTGTAAAGAACTTAAACGTGACAACGGTATGATAATACGATATGATGACAATGCTGCAGTTGTGATTGATCAAGAAGGAAATCCAAAAGGAACTCGCGTTTTTGGTGCGATTGCCCGAGAATTGAGACAGTTCAATTTTACTAAAATAGTTTCATTAGCTCCCGAGGTATTATAAAATGAGACTACGATATGGTTATAGGTTATAGTAGGGTATTTAAAAGAAATAGATTAAGATTAATTTAGTAGATTTTGTCTCACGTATATACCTTATCAAAATTCATATTAATATTCATAAACAAATACGTAAAAAAAAAAACATGTTGATTATATCCAAATTTGGAGGCACCAATCATTTTAATTAATCATGAGTAGTGATACTATTGCTGACATAATAACCTCTATACGAAATGCCGATATGTATAGAAAAAGCGTGGTTCGAGTAGCATCTACTAATATCAGCCAAAGTATTGTTAAAATACTTTTACGAGAGGGTTTTATCGAAAACGTGAGAAAACAACGAGAAAACGACAAAGATTTTTTGGTTTTAACCCTACGACATAAAAGGAATAGGAAAAGGACTTATCGAAATCTTTTAAATTTAAAACGGATCAGTCGGCCGGGTCTACGAATCTATTCTAACTATCAAAGAATTCCTAGAATTTTAGGCGGGATGGGAGTTGTAATTCTTTCTACCTCTCGGGGTATAATGACAGACCGAGAAGCTCGACTAGAAAGAATAGGCGGAGAAATTTTGTGTTATATATGGTAATCTTTCTAATATCCGAATTGAACAGGAAACTTCTTTTTTGTGAAAAAGAAAAGAGAAGGAGTGGGTTGTCTAATAGGGTTCTTCCTCCACTAGTTGATACTTCAAGGAGGTTTTACCTGGAATGAAAGAACAAAAATGGATTCATGAAGGTTTAATTACTGAATCGCTTCCCAATGGCATGTTCCGGGTTCGTTTAGATAATGAA